>JAWVWS010001259.1:7500-12943 GCA_033807775.1 Saussurea involucrata
TAGGGTTTAGGGTTTAGGGTTTAGGGTTTAGGGTTTAGGGTTTAGGGTTTAGGGTTTAGGGTTTAGGGTTTAGGGTTTAGGGTTTAGGGTTTAGGGTTTAGGGTTTAGGGTTTAGGGTTTAGGGTTTAGGGTTTAGGGTTTAGGGTTTAGGGTTTAGGGTTTAGGGTTTAGGGTTTAGGGTTTAGGGTTTAGGGTTTAGGGTTTAGGGTTTAGGGTTTAGGGTTTAGGGTTTAGGGTTTAGGGTTTAGGGTTTAGGGTTTAGGGTTTAGGGTTTAGGGTTTAGGGTTTAGGGTTTAGGGTTTAGGGTTTAGGGTTTAGGGTTTAGGGTTTAGGGTTTAGGGTTTAGGGTTTAGGGTTTAGGGTTTAGGGTTTAGGGTTTAGGGTTTAGGGTTTAGGGTTTAGGGTTTAGGGTTTAGGGTTTAGGGTTTAGGGTTTAGGGTTTAGGGTTTAGGGTTTAGGGTTTAGGGTTTAGGGTTTAGGGTTTAGGGTTTAGGGTTTAGGGTTTAGGGTTTAGGGTTTAGGGTTTAGGGTTTAGGGTTTAGGGTTTAGGGTTTAGGGTTTAGGGTTTAGGGTTTAGGGTTTAGGGTTTAGGGTTTAGGGTTTAGGGTTTAGGGTTTAGGGTTTAGGGTTTAGGGTTTAGGGTTTAGGGTTTAGGGTTTAGGGTTTAGGGTTTAGGGTTTAGGGTTTAGGGTTTAGGGTTTAGGGTTTAGGGTTTAGGGTTTAGGGTTTAGGGTTTAGGGTTTAGGGTTTAGGGTTTAGGGTTTAGGGTTTAGGGTTTAGGGTTTAGGGTTTAGGGTTTAGGGTTTAGGGTTTAGGGTTTAGGGTTTAGGGTTTAGGGTTTAGGGTTTAGGGTTTAGGGTTTAGGGTTTAGGGTTTAGGGTTTAGGGTTTAGGGTTTAGGGTTTAGGGTTTAGGGTTTAGGGTTTAGGGTTTAGGGTTTAGGGTTTAGGGTTTAGGGTTTAGGGTTTAGGGTTTAGGGTTTAGGGTTTAGGGTTTAGGGTTTAGGGTTTAGGGTTTAGGGTTTAGGGTTTAGGGTTTAGGGTTTAGGGTTTAGGGTTTAGGGTTTAGGGTTTAGGGTTTAGGGTTTAGGGTTTAGGGTTTAGGGTTTAGGGTTTAGGGTTTAGGGTTTAGGGTTTAGGGTTTAGGGTTTAGGGTTTAGGGTTTAGGGTTTAGGGTTTAGGGTTTAGGGTTTAGGGTTTAGGGTTTAGGGTTTAGGGTTTAGGGTTTAGGGTTTAGGGTTTAGGGTTTAGGGTTTAGGGTTTAGGGTTTAGGGTTTAGGGTTTAGGGTTTAGGGTTTAGGGTTTAGGGTTTAGGGTTTAGGGTTTAGGGTTTAGGGTTTAGGGTTTAGGGTTTAGGGTTTAGGGTTTAGGGTTTAGGGTTTAGGGTTTAGGGTTTAGGGTTTAGGGTTTAGGGTTTAGGGTTTAGGGTTTAGGGTTTAGGGTTTAGGGTTTAGGGTTTAGGGTTTAGGGTTTAGGGTTTAGGGTTTAGGGTTTAGGGTTTAGGGTTTAGGGTTTAGGGTTTAGGGTTTAGGGTTTAGGGTTTAGGGTTTAGGGTTTAGGGTTTAGGGTTTAGGGTTTAGGGTTTAGGGTTTAGGGTTTAGGGTTTAGGGTTTAGGGTTTAGGGTTTAGGGTTTAGGGTTTAGGGTTTAGGGTTTAGGGTTTAGGGTTTAGGGTTTAGGGTTTAGGGTTTAGGGTTTAGGGTTTAGGGTTTAGGGTTTAGGGTTTAGGGTTTAGGGTTAGGTTTAGGGTTTAGGGTTTAGGGTTTAGGGTTTAGGGTTTAGGGTTTAGGGTTTAGGGTTTAGGGTTTAGGGTTTAGGGTTTAGGGTTTAGGGTTTAGGGTTTAGGGTTTAGGGTTTAGGGTTTAGGGTTTAGGGTTTAGGGTTTAGGGTTTAGGGTTTAGGGTTTAGGGTTTAGGGTTTAGGGTTTAGGGTTTAGGGTTTAGGGTTTAGGGTTTAGGGTTTAGGGTTTAGGGTTTAGGGTTTAGGGTTTAGGGTTTAGGGTTTAGGGTTTAGGGTTTAGGGTTTAGGGTTTAGGGTTTAGGGTTTAGGGTTTAGGGTTTAGGGTTTAGGGTTTAGGGTTTAGGGTTTAGGGTTTAGGGTTTAGGGTTTAGGGTTTAGGGTTTAGGGTTTAGGGTTTAGGGTTTAGGGTTTAGGGTTTAGGGTTTAGGGTTTAGGGTTTAGGGTTTAGGGTTTAGGGTTTAGGGTTTAGGGTTTAGGGTTTAGGGTTTAGGGTTTAGGGTTTAGGGTTTAGGGTTTAGGGTTTAGGGTTTAGGGTTTAGGGTTTAGGGTTTAGGGTTTAGGGTTAGGGTTTAGGGTTTAGGGTTTAGGGTTTAGGGTTTAGGGTTTAGGGTTTAGGGTTTAGGGTTTAGGGTTTAGGGTTTAGGGTTTAGGGTTTAGGGTTTAGGGTTTAGGGTTTAGGGTTTAGGGTTTAGGGTTTAGGGTTTAGGGTTTAGGGTTTAGGGTTTAGGGTTTAGGGTTTAGGGTTTAGGGTTTAGGGTTTAGGGTTTAGGGTTTAGGGTTTAGGGTTTAGGGTTTAGGGTTTAGGGTTTAGGGTTTAGGGTTTAGGGTTTAGGGTTTAGGGTTTAGGGTTTAGGGTTTAGGGTTTAGGGTTTAGGGTTTAGGGTTTAGGGTTTAGGGTTTAGGGTTTAGGGTTTAGGGTTTAGGGTTTAGGGTTTAGGGTTTAGGGTTTAGGGTTTAGGGTTTAGGGTTTAGGGTTTAGGGTTTAGGGTTTAGGGTTTAGGGTTTAGGGTTTAGGGTTTAGGGTTTAGGGTTTAGGGTTTAGGGTTTAGGGTTTAGGGTTTAGGGTTTAGGGTTTAGGGTTTAGGGTTTAGGGTTTAGGGTTTAGGGTTTAGGGTTTAGGGTTTAGGGTTTAGGGTTTAGGGTTTAGGGTTTAGGGTTTAGGGTTTAGGGTTTAGGGTTTAGGGTTTAGGGTTTAGGGTTTAGGGTTTAGGGTTTAGGGTTTAGGGTTTAGGGTTTAGGGTTTAGGGTTTAGGGTTTAGGGTTTAGGGTTTAGGGTTTAGGGTTTAGGGTTTAGGGTTTAGGGTTTAGGGTTTAGGGTTTAGGGTTTAGGGTTTAGGGTTTAGGGTTTAGGGTTTAGGGTTTAGGGTTTAGGGTTTAGGGTTTAGGGTTTAGGGTTTAGGGTTTAGGGTTTAGGGTTTAGGGTTTAGGGTTTAGGGTTTAGGGTTTAGGGTTTAGGGTTTAGGGTTTAGGGTTTAGGGTTTAGGGTTTAGGGTTTAGGGTTTAGGGTTTAGGGTTTAGGGTTTAGGGTTTAGGGTTTAGGGTTTAGGGTTTAGGGTTTAGGGTTTAGGGTTTAGGGTTTAGGGTTTAGGGTTTAGGGTTTAGGGTTTAGGGTTTAGGGTTTAGGGTTTAGGGTTTAGGGTTTAGGGTTTAGGGTTTAGGGTTTAGGGTTTAGGGTTTAGGGTTTAGGGTTTAGGGTTTAGGGTTTAGGGTTTAGGGTTTAGGGTTTAGGGTTTAGGGTTTAGGGTTTAGGGTTTAGGGTTTAGGGTTTAGGGTTTAGGGTTTAGGGTTTAGGGTTTAGGGTTTAGGGTTTAGGGTTTAGGGTTTAGGGTTTAGGGTTTAGGGTTTAGGGTTTAGGGTTTAGGGTTTAGGGTTTAGGGTTTAGGGTTTAGGGTTTAGGGTTTAGGGTTTAGGGTTTAGGGTTTAGGGTTTAGGGTTTAGGGTTTAGGGTTTAGGGTTTAGGGTTTAGGGTTTAGGGTTTAGGGTTTAGGGTTTAGGGTTTAGGGTTTAGGGTTTAGGGTTTAGGGTTTAGGGTTTAGGGTTTAGGGTTTAGGGTTTAGGGTTTAGGGTTTAGGGTTTAGGGTTTAGGGTTTAGGGTTTAGGGTTTAGGGTTTAGGGTTTAGGGTTTAGGGTTTAGGGTTTAGGGTTTAGGGTTTAGGGTTTAGGGTTTAGGGTTTAGGGTTTAGGGTTTAGGGTTTAGGGTTTAGGGTTTAGGGTTTAGGGTTTAGGGTTTAGGGTTTAGGGTTTAGGGTTTAGGGTTTAGGGTTTAGGGTTTAGGGTTTAGGGTTTAGGGTTTAGGGTTTAGGGTTTAGGGTTTAGGGTTTAGGGTTTAGGGTTTAGGGTTTAGGGTTTAGGGTTTAGGGTTTAGGGTTTAGGGTTTAGGGTTTAGGGTTTAGGGTTTAGGGTTTAGGGTTTAGGGTTTAGGGTTTAGGGTTTAGGGTTTAGGGTTTAGGGTTTAGGGTTTAGGGTTTAGGGTTTAGGGTTTAGGGTTTAGGGTTTAGGGTTTAGGGTTTAGGGTTTAGGGTTTAGGGTTTAGGGTTTAGGGTTTAGGGTTTAGGGTTTAGGGTTTAGGGTTTAGGGTTTAGGGTTTAGGGTTTAGGGTTTAGGGTTTAGGGTTTAGGGTTTAGGGTTTAGGGTTTAGGGTTTAGGGTTTAGGGTTTAGGGTTTAGGGTTTAGGGTTTAGGGTTTAGGGTTTAGGGTTTAGGGTTTAGGGTTTAGGGTTTAGGGTTTAGGGTTTAGGGTTTAGGGTTTAGGGTTTAGGGTTTAGGGTTTAGGGTTTAGGGTTTAGGGTTTAGGGTTTAGGGTTTAGGGTTTAGGGTTTAGGGTTTAGGGTTTAGGGTTTAGGGTTTAGGGTTTAGGGTTTAGGGTTTAGGGTTTAGGGTTTAGGGTTTAGGGTTTAGGGTTTAGGGTTTAGGGTTTAGGGTTTAGGGTTTAGGGTTTAGGGTTTAGGGTTTAGGGTTTAGGGTTTAGGGTTTAGGGTTTAGGGTTTAGGGTTTAGGGTTTAGGGTTTAGGGTTTAGGGTTTAGGGTTTAGGGTTTAGGGTTTAGGGTTTAGGGTTTAGGGTTTAGGGTTTAGGGTTTAGGGTTTAGGGTTTAGGGTTTAGGGTTTAGGGTTTAGGGTTTAGGGTTTAGGGTTTAGGGTTTAGGGTTTAGGGTTTAGGGTTTAGGGTTTAGGGTTTAGGGTTTAGGGTTTAGGGTTTAGGGTTTAGGGTTTAGGGTTTAGGGTTTAGGGTTTAGGGTTTAGGGTTTAGGGTTTAGGGTTTAGGGTTTAGGGTTTAGGGTTTAGGGTTTAGGGTTTAGGGTTTAGGGTTTAGGGTTTAGGGTTTAGGGTTTAGGGTTTAGGGTTAGGGTTTAGGGTTTAGGGTTTAGGGTTTAGGGTTTAGGGTTTAGGGTTTAGGGTTTAGGGTTTAGGGTTTAGGGTTTAGGGTTTAGGGTTTAGGGTTTAGGGTTTAGGGTTTAGGGTTTAGGGTTTAGGGTTTAGGGTTTAGGGTTTAGGGTTTAGGGTTTAGGGTTTAGGGTTTAGGGTTTAGGGTTTAGGGTTTAGGGTTTAGGGTTTAGGGTTTAGGGTTTAGGGTTTAGGGTTTAGGGTTTAGGGTTTAGGGTTTAGGGTTTAGGGTTTAGGGTTTAGGGTTTAGGGTTTAGGGTTTAGGGTTTAGGGTTTAGGGTTTAGGGTTTAGGGTTTAGGGTTTAGGGTTTAGGGTTTAGGGTTT
>JAWVWS010001260.1:2500-10000 GCA_033807775.1 Saussurea involucrata
GGTTTAGGGTTTAGGGTTTAGGGTTTAGGGTTTAGGGTTTAGGGTTTAGGGTTTAGGGTTTAGGGTTTAGGGTTTAGGGTTTAGGGTTTAGGGTTTAGGGTTTAGGGTTTAGGGTTTAGGGTTTAGGGTTTAGGGTTTAGGGTTTAGGGTTTAGGGTTTAGGGTTTAGGGTTTAGGGTTTAGGGTTTAGGGTTTAGGGTTTAGGGTTTAGGGTTTAGGGTTTAGGGTTTAGGGTTTAGGGTTTAGGGTTTAGGGTTTAGGGTTTAGGGTTTAGGGTTTAGGGTTTAGGGTTTAGGGTTTAGGGTTTAGGGTTTAGGGTTTAGGGTTTAGGGTTTAGGGTTTAGGGTTTAGGGTTTAGGGTTTAGGGTTTAGGGTTTAGGGTTTAGGGTTTAGGGTTTAGGGTTTAGGGTTTAGGGTTTAGGGTTTAGGGTTTAGGGTTTAGGGTTTAGGGTTTAGGGTTTAGGGTTTAGGGTTTAGGGTTTAGGGTTTAGGGTTTAGGGTTTAGGGTTTAGGGTTTAGGGTTTAGGGTTTAGGGTTTAGGGTTTAGGGTTTAGGGTTTAGGGTTTAGGGTTTAGGGTTTAGGGTTTAGGGTTTAGGGTTTAGGGTTTAGGGTTTAGGGTTTAGGGTTTAGGGTTTAGGGTTTAGGGTTTAGGGTTTAGGGTTTAGGGTTTAGGGTTTAGGGTTTAGGGTTTAGGGTTTAGGGTTTAGGGTTTAGGGTTTAGGGTTTAGGGTTTAGGGTTTAGGGTTTAGGGTTTAGGGTTTAGGGTTTAGGGTTTAGGGTTTAGGGTTTAGGGTTTAGGGTTTAGGGTTTAGGGTTTAGGGTTTAGGGTTTAGGGTTTAGGGTTTAGGGTTTAGGGTTTAGGGTTTAGGGTTTAGGGTTTAGGGTTTAGGGTTTAGGGTTTAGGGTTTAGGGTTTAGGGTTTAGGGTTTAGGGTTTAGGGTTTAGGGTTTAGGGTTTAGGGTTTAGGGTTTAGGGTTTAGGGTTTAGGGTTTAGGGTTTAGGGTTTAGGGTTTAGGGTTTAGGGTTTAGGGTTTAGGGTTTAGGGTTTAGGGTTTAGGGTTTAGGGTTTAGGGTTTAGGGTTTAGGGTTTAGGGTTTAGGGTTTAGGGTTTAGGGTTTAGGGTTTAGGGTTTAGGGTTTAGGGTTTAGGGTTTAGGGTTTAGGGTTTAGGGTTTAGGGTTTAGGGTTTAGGGTTTAGGGTTTAGGGTTTAGGGTTTAGGGTTTAGGGTTTAGGGTTTAGGGTTTAGGGTTTAGGGTTTAGGGTTTAGGGTTTAGGGTTTAGGGTTTAGGGTTTAGGGTTTAGGGTTTAGGGTTTAGGGTTTAGGGTTTAGGGTTTAGGGTTTAGGGTTTAGGGTTTAGGGTTTAGGGTTTAGGGTTTAGGGTTTAGGGTTTAGGGTTTAGGGTTTAGGGTTTAGGGTTTAGGGTTTAGGGTTTAGGGTTTAGGGTTTAGGGTTTAGGGTTTAGGGTTTAGGGTTTAGGGTTTAGGGTTTAGGGTTTAGGGTTTAGGGTTTAGGGTTTAGGGTTTAGGGTTTAGGGTTTAGGGTTTAGGGTTTAGGGTTTAGGGTTTAGGGTTTAGGGTTTAGGGTTTAGGGTTTAGGGTTTAGGGTTTAGGGTTTAGGGTTTAGGGTTTAGGGTTTAGGGTTTAGGGTTTAGGGTTTAGGGTTTAGGGTTTAGGGTTTAGGGTTTAGGGTTTAGGGTTTAGGGTTTAGGGTTTAGGGTTTAGGGTTTAGGGTTTAGGGTTTAGGGTTTAGGGTTTAGGGTTTAGGGTTTAGGGTTTAGGGTTTAGGGTTTAGGGTTTAGGGTTTAGGGTTTAGGGTTTAGGGTTTAGGGTTTAGGGTTTAGGGTTTAGGGTTTAGGGTTTAGGGTTTAGGGTTTAGGGTTTAGGGTTTAGGGTTTAGGGTTTAGGGTTTAGGGTTTAGGGTTTAGGGTTTAGGGTTTAGGGTTTAGGGTTTAGGGTTTAGGGTTTAGGGTTTAGGGTTTAGGGTTTAGGGTTTAGGGTTTAGGGTTTAGGGTTTAGGGTTTAGGGTTTAGGGTTTAGGGTTTAGGGTTTAGGGTTTAGGGTTTAGGGTTTAGGGTTTAGGGTTTAGGGTTTAGGGTTTAGGGTTTAGGGTTTAGGGTTTAGGGTTTAGGGTTTAGGGTTTAGGGTTTAGGGTTTAGGGTTTAGGGTTTAGGGTTTAGGGTTTAGGGTTTAGGGTTTAGGGTTTAGGGTTTAGGGTTTAGGGTTTAGGGTTTAGGGTTTAGGGTTTAGGGTTTAGGGTTTAGGGTTTAGGGTTTAGGGTTTAGGGTTTAGGGTTTAGGGTTTAGGGTTTAGGGTTTAGGGTTTAGGGTTTAGGGTTTAGGGTTTAGGGTTTAGGGTTTAGGGTTTAGGGTTTAGGGTTTAGGGTTTAGGGTTTAGGGTTTAGGGTTTAGGGTTTAGGGTTTAGGGTTTAGGGTTTAGGGTTTAGGGTTTAGGGTTTAGGGTTTAGGGTTTAGGGTTTAGGGTTTAGGGTTTAGGGTTTAGGGTTTAGGGTTTAGGGTTTAGGGTTTAGGGTTTAGGGTTTAGGGTTTAGGGTTTAGGGTTTAGGGTTTAGGGTTTAGGGTTTAGGGTTTAGGGTTTAGGGTTTAGGGTTTAGGGTTTAGGGTTTAGGGTTTAGGGTTTAGGGTTTAGGGTTTAGGGTTTAGGGTTTAGGGTTTAGGGTTTAGGGTTTAGGGTTTAGGGTTTAGGGTTTAGGGTTTAGGGTTTAGGGTTTAGGGTTTAGGGTTTAGGGTTTAGGGTTTAGGGTTTAGGGTTTAGGGTTTAGGGTTTAGGGTTTAGGGTTTAGGGTTTAGGGTTTAGGGTTTAGGGTTTAGGGTTTAGGGTTTAGGGTTTAGGGTTTAGGGTTTAGGGTTTAGGGTTTAGGGTTTAGGGTTTAGGGTTTAGGGTTTAGGGTTTAGGGTTTAGGGTTTAGGGTTTAGGGTTTAGGGTTTAGGGTTTAGGGTTTAGGGTTTAGGGTTTAGGGTTTAGGGTTTAGGGTTTAGGGTTTAGGGTTTAGGGTTTAGGGTTTAGGGTTTAGGGTTTAGGGTTTAGGGTTTAGGGTTTAGGGTTTAGGGTTTAGGGTTTAGGGTTTAGGGTTTAGGGTTTAGGGTTTAGGGTTTAGGGTTTAGGGTTTAGGGTTTAGGGTTTAGGGTTTAGGGTTTAGGGTTTAGGGTTTAGGGTTTAGGGTTTAGGGTTTAGGGTTTAGGGTTTAGGGTTTAGGGTTTAGGGTTTAGGGTTTAGGGTTTAGGGTTTAGGGTTTAGGGTTTAGGGTTTAGGGTTTAGGGTTTAGGGTTTAGGGTTTAGGGTTTAGGGTTTAGGGTTTAGGGTTTAGGGTTTAGGGTTTAGGGTTTAGGGTTTAGGGTTTAGGGTTTAGGGTTTAGGGTTTAGGGTTTAGGGTTTAGGGTTTAGGGTTTAGGGTTTAGGGTTTAGGGTTTAGGGTTTAGGGTTTAGGGTTTAGGGTTTAGGGTTTAGGGTTTAGGGTTTAGGGTTTAGGGTTTAGGGTTTAGGGTTTAGGGTTTAGGGTTTAGGGTTTAGGGTTTAGGGTTTAGGGTTTAGGGTTTAGGGTTTAGGGTTTAGGGTTTAGGGTTTAGGGTTTAGGGTTTAGGGTTTAGGGTTTAGGGTTTAGGGTTTAGGGTTTAGGGTTTAGGGTTTAGGGTTTAGGGTTTAGGGTTTAGGGTTTAGGGTTTAGGGTTTAGGGTTTAGGGTTTAGGGTTTAGGGTTTAGGGTTTAGGGTTTAGGGTTTAGGGTTTAGGGTTTAGGGTTTAGGGTTTAGGGTTTAGGGTTTAGGGTTTAGGGTTTAGGGTTTAGGGTTTAGGGTTTAGGGTTTAGGGTTTAGGGTTTAGGGTTTAGGGTTTAGGGTTTAGGGTTTAGGGTTTAGGGTTTAGGGTTTAGGGTTTAGGGTTTAGGGTTTAGGGTTTAGGGTTTAGGGTTTAGGGTTTAGGGTTTAGGGTTTAGGGTTTAGGGTTTAGGGTTTAGGGTTTAGGGTTTAGGGTTTAGGGTTTAGGGTTTAGGGTTTAGGGTTTAGGGTTTAGGGTTTAGGGTTTAGGGTTTAGGGTTTAGGGTTTAGGGTTTAGGGTTTAGGGTTTAGGGTTTAGGGTTTAGGGTTTAGGGTTTAGGGTTTAGGGTTTAGGGTTTAGGGTTTAGGGTTTAGGGTTTAGGGTTTAGGGTTTAGGGTTTAGGGTTTAGGGTTTAGGGTTTAGGGTTTAGGGTTTAGGGTTTAGGGTTTAGGGTTTAGGGTTTAGGGTTTAGGGTTTAGGGTTTAGGGTTTAGGGTTTAGGGTTTAGGGTTTAGGGTTTAGGGTTTAGGGTTTAGGGTTTAGGGTTTAGGGTTTAGGGTTTAGGGTTTAGGGTTTAGGGTTTAGGGTTTAGGGTTTAGGGTTTAGGGTTTAGGGTTTAGGGTTTAGGGTTTAGGGTTTAGGGTTTAGGGTTTAGGGTTTAGGGTTTAGGGTTTAGGGTTTAGGGTTTAGGGTTTAGGGTTTAGGGTTTAGGGTTTAGGGTTTAGGGTTTAGGGTTTAGGGTTTAGGGTTTAGGGTTTAGGGTTTAGGGTTTAGGGTTTAGGGTTTAGGGTTTAGGGTTTAGGGTTTAGGGTTTAGGGTTTAGGGTTTAGGGTTTAGGGTTTAGGGTTTAGGGTTTAGGGTTTAGGGTTTAGGGTTTAGGGTTTAGGGTTTAGGGTTTAGGGTTTAGGGTTTAGGGTTTAGGGTTTAGGGTTTAGGGTTTAGGGTTTAGGGTTTAGGGTTTAGGGTTTAGGGTTTAGGGTTTAGGGTTTAGGGTTTAGGGTTTAGGGTTTAGGGTTTAGGGTTTAGGGTTTAGGGTTTAGGGTTTAGGGTTTAGGGTTTAGGGTTTAGGGTTTAGGGTTTAGGGTTTAGGGTTTAGGGTTTAGGGTTTAGGGTTTAGGGTTTAGGGTTTAGGGTTTAGGGTTTAGGGTTTAGGGTTTAGGGTTTAGGGTTTAGGGTTTAGGGTTTAGGGTTTAGGGTTTAGGGTTTAGGGTTTAGGGTTTAGGGTTTAGGGTTTAGGGTTTAGGGTTTAGGGTTTAGGGTTTAGGGTTTAGGGTTTAGGGTTTAGGGTTTAGGGTTTAGGGTTTAGGGTTTAGGGTTTAGGGTTTAGGGTTTAGGGTTTAGGGTTTAGGGTTTAGGGTTTAGGGTTTAGGGTTTAGGGTTTAGGGTTTAGGGTTTAGGGTTTAGGGTTTAGGGTTTAGGGTTTAGGGTTTAGGGTTTAGGGTTTAGGGTTTAGGGTTTAGGGTTTAGGGTTTAGGGTTTAGGGTTTAGGGTTTAGGGTTTAGGGTTTAGGGTTTAGGGTTTAGGGTTTAGGGTTTAGGGTTTAGGGTTTAGGGTTTAGGGTTTAGGGTTTAGGGTTTAGGGTTTAGGGTTTAGGGTTTAGGGTTTAGGGTTTAGGGTTTAGGGTTTAGGGTTTAGGGTTTAGGGTTTAGGGTTTAGGGTTTAGGGTTTAGGGTTTAGGGTTTAGGGTTTAGGGTTTAGGGTTTAGGGTTTAGGGTTTAGGGTTTAGGGTTTAGGGTTTAGGGTTTAGGGTTTAGGGTTTAGGGTTTAGGGTTTAGGGTTTAGGGTTTAGGGTTTAGGGTTTAGGGTTTAGGGTTTAGGGTTTAGGGTTTAGGGTTTAGGGTTTAGGGTTTAGGGTTTAGGGTTTAGGGTTTAGGGTTTAGGGTTTAGGGTTTAGGGTTTAGGGTTTAGGGTTTAGGGTTTAGGGTTTAGGGTTTAGGGTTTAGGGTTTAGGGTTTAGGGTTTAGGGTTTAGGGTTTAGGGTTTAGGGTTTAGGGTTTAGGGTTTAGGGTTTAGGGTTTAGGGTTTAGGGTTTAGGGTTTAGGGTTTAGGGTTTAGGGTTTAGGGTTTAGGGTTTAGGGTTTAGGGTTTAGGGTTTAGGGTTTAGGGTTTAGGGTTTAGGGTTTAGGGTTTAGGGTTTAGGGTTTAGGGTTTAGGGTTTAGGGTTTAGGGTTTAGGGTTTAGGGTTTAGGGTTTAGGGTTTAGGGTTTAGGGTTTAGGGTTTAGGGTTTAGGGTTTAGGGTTTAGGGTTTAGGGTTTAGGGTTTAGGGTTTAGGGTTTAGGGTTTAGGGTTTAGGGTTTAGGGTTTAGGGTTTAGGGTTTAGGGTTTAGGGTTTAGGGTTTAGGGTTTAGGGTTTAGGGTTTAGGGTTTAGGGTTTAGGGTTTAGGGTTTAGGGTTTAGGGTTTAGGGTTTAGGGTTTAGGGTTTAGGGTTTAGGGTTTAGGGTTTAGGGTTTAGGGTTTAGGGTTTAGGGTTTAGGGTTTAGGGTTTAGGGTTTAGGGTTTAGGGTTTAGGGTTTAGGGTTTAGGGTTTAGGGTTTAGGGTTTAGGGTTTAGGGTTTAGGGTTTAGGGTTTAGGGTTTAGGGTTTAGGGTTTAGGGTTTAGGGTTTAGGGTTTAGGGTTTAGGGTTTAGGGTTTAGGGTTTAGGGTTTAGGGTTTAGGGTTTAGGGTTTAGGGTTTAGGGTTTAGGGTTTAGGGTTTAGGGTTTAGGGTTTAGGGTTTAGGGTTTAGGGTTTAGGGTTTAGGGTTTAGGGTTTAGGGTTTAGGGTTTAGGGTTTAGGGTTTAGGGTTTAGGGTTTAGGGTTTAGGGTTTAGGGTTTAGGGTTTAGGGTTTAGGGTTTAGGGTTTAGGGTTTAGGGTTTAGGGTTTAGGGTTTAGGGTTTAGGGTTTAGGGTTTAGGGTTTAGGGTTTAGGGTTTAGGGTTTAGGGTTTAGGGTTTAGGGTTTAGGGTTTAGGGTTTAGGGTTTAGGGTTTAGGGTTTAGGGTTTAGGGTTTAGGGTTTAGGGTTTAGGGTTTAGGGTTTAGGGTTTAGGGTTTAGGGTTTAGGGTTTAGGGTTTAGGGTTTAGGGTTTAGGGTTTAGGGTTTAGGGTTTAGGGTTTAGGGTTTAGGGTTTAGGGTTTAGGGTTTAGGGTTTAGGGTTTAGGGTTTAGGGTTTAGGGTTTAGGGTTTAGGGTTTAGGGTTTAGGGTTTAGGGTTTAGGGTTTAGGGTTTAGGGTTTAGGGTTTAGGGTTTAGGGTTTAGGGTTTAGGGTTTAGGGTTTAGGGTTTAGGGTTTAGGGTTTAGGGTTTAGGGTTTAGGGTTTAGGGTTTAGGGTTTAGGGTTTAGGGTTTAGGGTTTAGGGTTTAGGGTTTAGGGTTTAGGGTTTAGGGTTTAGGGTTTAGGGTTTAGGGTTTAGGGTTTAGGGTTTAGGGTTTAGGGTTTAGGGTTTAGGGTTTAGGGTTTAGGGTTTAGGGTTTAGGGTTTAGGGTTTAGGGTTTAGGGTTTAGGGTTTAGGGTTTAGGGTTTAGGGTTTAGGGTTTAGGGTTTAGGGTTTAGGGTTTAGGGTTTAGGGTTTAGGGTTTAGGGTTTAGGGTTTAGGGTTTAGGGTTTAGGGTTTAGGGTTTAGGGTTTAGGGTTTAGGGTTTAGGGTTTAGGGTTTAGGGTTTAGGGTTTAGGGTTTAGGGTTTAGGGTTTAGGGTTTAGGGTTTAGGGTTTAGGGTTTAGGGTTTAGGGTTTAGGGTTTAGGGTTTAGGGT